>JALRMF010000580.1:0-22481 GCA_026120015.1 Dendrostoma leiphaemia
TCTTTTTTTTATTAATATATTATAAAAAAACTCTATTAAATAATATATTATAACTTTTTTAATTCTAACATTCTACACTAGTTATTTTTATAGTGGTTTTTGTTTATTAAGCCTTTAGGCATTTTTTTAAACTTTTTTAATTTTATCACTTAGATATCTTTTTACAATAAGCAGCCTGCTACTACTAGTTTTGCTATTTCTTTGCAAATAATTTTAATAAGCAGATTAATAGCTTTTTATTTAGCAATACTAAGCAGTAAATTAATTAATAAAGTTTATGCTCTCTTTTAAACTTAAAAATATAGCATTAACGCTTGTAGCTTAGCCGCTAATAGCGCTACTTTATTAATAATTACCGCTTTTTTAAAAAGAATTAACTTTTATTTTCTGCTAATTAGATAAAATATATTTTTTTATAAAAATAACTATAAAGGACTTAGTATTTAAGACTATATTAAGCACTTAGCCTTTACTTATGCGCTTATAAAGCAATATAAAAAGCTTATTAGTAATATAGCTAAATATAGCTTAAGAGGCTGCAACTAATCTTTTAATCTCCTAGTTTTTTAACCTTTTAGTCTTTTAACCTTTTAGTCTTCTAACCTTTTAATTTCCTAATTTTCCTAGTCTTTTGCTCTAAAAGAATAACTATAAAAAACTTAGCATTTAAAACTATGTTAAGCATTTAACCCCTATCTATGTGCTTATAAAGCAATATAAAAAGCTTACTAATAATATAGCTAAATATAGCTTAGGAGGCTGCAACTAGTCTCTTAGTTTCCTAGTTTTTCAATCTTTTAATCTTTTAACCTTTTAGTCTTCCAACCTTCTAGTCTTTTAATCCCCCTAGTCTTCTGCCTTAAAAGAATAACTATAAAAAACTTAGCATTTAAGATTATATTAAGCACTTAGCCCTTATTTATGCGTTTATAAAGCAATATAAAAAGCTTATTAGCAATATAGTTAAATATAGCTTGGGAGGCCGCAATTAGTCTCTTAGTTTCTTAATCTTTTAACCTCTTAATCTCCTAATCTCCTAGTCTTCCAACCTCTCAATCTTCCAACCTCTTAGTTTTCTAACCTCTTAGTCTTCCAACCTCCTAGTCTTTTAATCCCCCTAGTTTTCTGCCCTAAAAGAATAATTATAAAAAACTCGGCATTTAAGACTATATTAAGCACTTAGCCCCTACTTATACACCTATAAAGCAATATAAAAAGCTTATCAGCAATATAGCTAGATATAGCTTAAAAGGCTGCAACTAGTCTCTTAGTCTTTTAATTTCCTAGTCCCCCTAGTCTTCCGCCCTAAAAGAATAACCATAAAAAACTCAGCATTTAAAACTATATTAAGCACTTAACCCTTACCTATGCGCCTATAAAGCAATATAAAAAGCTTATTAGCAATATGGCTAAATATAGCTTAAAAAGCCGCAACTAGTCTCTTAGTCTCCTAGTTTTCTAACCTCCTAGTCTTTTAACCTTTTAGTTTTCTAATTTTCTAGTCTCCTAATCTCCCTAATCTTCTGCCTTAGAAGAATAATTATAAAAGATTTAACATTTAAGATTACATTAAGTATTTAGCCTTTACCTATGCGCCTATAAAACAATATAAAAAGCTTACTAGCAACATAGCTAAATGTAGCTTAAGAGGCCGCAACTAGTCTCCTAGTCTCTCAGTCTTTTAACCTCTTAGTTTTTTAACCTTTTAATCTTCTAACCTCCTAGTCTTCTAATCCCTCTAGTCTTCTGCTCTAAAAGAATAACCACAAAAAACTCAGCATTTGAGACTATATTAAGTACTTAGCCCCTACCTATGCGCTTATAAAGCAATATAAAAAGCTTACTAATAATATAATTAAATATAGCTTAGGAGGCCGCAACTAGTCTCCTAGTCTCTTAGTCTTCTAACCTTCTAGTCTCCTAGTCTCCTAGTTTTCTAACCTCCTAGTTTTTCAATCTTTTAGTTTTTTAACCTTTTAGTCTTTTAACCTTCTAGTCTCTTAATCCCTTTAGTCTTCTGCTTTAAAAAAATAACTATAAAAAACTTGGCATTTAAAACTATATTAAGCACTTAGCTTTTACCTATACGTTTATAAAACAATATAAGGAGTTTACTAGCAATACAGCTAGATATAGCTTAGGAGGCCGCAACTAGTCTTCCAATCTTCTAATCTCTTAGTCCCCCTAGTCTTTTGCCCTAAAAGAATAATCACAAAAGACTTAGCATTTAAGACTACGTTAAGCACTTAGCCCCTACCTATGCGCCTATAAAGCAATATAAAGAGCTTACTAGCAATATAGCTAGATATAGCTTAGGAGGCTGCAATTAGTCTCCTAGTCTCCTAGTCTTTTAACCTCCTAGTTTCCTAGTCTCTTAGTCTTCCAACCTCCTAGTTTTCTAACCTCTTAGTCTTCTAACCTTTTAGTTTCCTAATCTCCCTAGTCTTTCGCCCTAAAAGAATAACTATAAAAGACTCGGCATTTAAGACTACATTAAGCACTTAGCCCCTACCTATACGCCTATAAAGCAATATAAGAAGCTTATTAGCAATATAGCTAGATATAGCTTAGAAGGCTGCAACTAGTCTCCTAGTCTCCTAGTCTTCTAACCTCCTAGTCTTTTAACCTTTTAGTCTTTTAACCTCCTAGTTTCTTAATCTCCCTAGTCTTCTGCCTTAGAAAAATAACTATAAAAAACTTGGCATTTAGGACTATATTAAGCACTTAGCCCCTACTTATACGCTTATAAAGCAATATAAAAAGCTTACTAGCAATATAGCTAGATATAGCTTAGGAGGCTGCAACTAGTCTCTTAGTCTCCTAGTCTCCTAGTCTCCTAGTCTTCCAACCTTTTAGTCTTTCAACCTTTTAGTCTTCTAACCTCCTAGTCTCCTAATCTCCCTAGTCTTCCGCCCTAAAAGAATAACCACAAAAAACTCAGCATTTAAGACTACGTTAAGCATTTGCCTTTTACTTATGCGCCTATAAAAAAATATAAAAAGCTTACTAGCAATATAGCTAAATATAGCTTAGAAGGCTGCAATTAGTCTCTTAGTTTTTCAATCTCCTAGTTTTTTAATCTCTTAGTCCCCCTAGTCTTCTGCTCTAAAAGAATAACTATAAAAGACTTAGCATTTAAAACTATATTAAGCATTTGCCTTTCACCTATGCGCTTATAAAGAAATATAAGAAGCTTATTGGCAATATAGCTAAATATAGCTTAGGAAACCTTAACTTTGCATATATTAGCAGCTTACTAAATACTTTTTAAGGCAGCATAAAAAAAGGTACTTTGTTTTAGAGAAGAAAATAAGCAGAGAGAAAAAGGCAGAAATATAATAATAAATTATATTTGCAAAAATAAGAATATTTTAATCTTAAAAACTATTCCTTGCTATTGCTTATACTTTTACCCTTAACTGCTTTTATAGCAGCATAAGCCTGTAAAAATGCCTAGCATAGTTAATTAGTCTTAAATCTACCCTATTAAACACGCCCTTTAAGCTATTTTGCAATGCTGCCTTTTAGCTCTTATATAATACTTTTAGCCGCTATTATTGCATTAAGCACTTATTACATTATCTTTAGGTAATATATAATTATATTGCTATAAAATATAGCAAAGAGCGTAGGGTACTAGCAAGCGCTGCTGAGCGCATAGGTAAATTATTGGCTATTTTAGTCATTAACTGCAACTTATTAAGCATAGAAAGCTTATAGCAATCTATAATTAAAATAGCTTAAAAAAGGCTTTAAGCAACATTTAACAAAAAATAAGAGGCATATCTGCTCGGCTTTTAACGCTACCTTCTCCTACGCTAGCCAACCTCATTTTAAACAAGCAGCAGGCTTATAAGCGTTGTTTTTTATATAAGTAAAACAGCAAGCAATGCAGCACTTGCCCTACTTTAACAGCTAGTTAACAAAGGTATATATCGCCTTATATATATTTATTGCCTTTTGCGCAGCACGCTACTAGTTAAACTACTTATAGCGCTATAATTATATAAAATTATCTATAACAGCAATCTCTTTCCCCTTAGGTAAATTATCTTTATTTATATATATCAGCGCTATATAAGCGCCCTTATTATTGTATCTACTATATAAATTATACAAGGCCTTATTGCTTATATAGCTGTTTTATTTAAGATACTTATTTATAAACTAATCTAATATAATCTATTAGCAAGCAAACGTAGTAAAATACGCTTTAGCCACCTTATTCTATATTTTATCTAGCGTTTGCTTTTGCCTTGGCCTTATTTCTCTGCTTTACATAAAATATAAAATAATAATAGCCTTGCTAGGCTGCCTATCCTAGCTAGCCTAATTAGCTTTTTATATATAGTCTTAGAGCCTTTGCAGCATATTAATATAAACAATAAGCTAAATAATAAATATATTTAGCTTTAGTTTAAAAGCATTAATAACAATGATAACTATACTATGCTTTTGCTACGCTTAAAGCTACTATACTTTGCTTTTGCTTATATTAACCCTGCTATAATAAGCCTTATACTTAAATGCCTAGCTTAAATATTTTACCTACTTTATTATTCTAGCATAAACAATTGCTTTTTTTTTAACACTTAATGCTGCTTAGCATTAAATAATCTAATAAGCATACTTATCCTTTATCTGCTAAGGCATAGCTATGCACTTTGCTACTTATTTTACTTAATATACAATATTCTTTTAGGTTATATTTGCCTAAAATAAATATATATAACTAGCCGCTAACGCAGCAATATTATAAAAAGCAGGTTCTTTATATAAAGGCAAGATTGCCGTTAAAAACACCTGCTAAATACCCTAGTCCCATACCACAAGCCCTAGCGCTGCTAGCTAGGAGCAGAACCAGCGGTTGCCTTTAATTAGCATATAATACTTATTAATAACAACGCAGTCAAAAGCTTGCTAGCCCTGCAGCTGGTTAATAAAATATTAAAACCTTTTAGTAATAGCAAACTTAGGTATAATAAAAATAATCAACGCAGCGTTGTTAGCCTTAGTAGTCTGCTATATATAGCTTATAATGCCGCTATTTACATAGCATTAGATTAAATCTTTCTACAATAAAACTAGCAACACTACTATAATAATTATACTCTTAAGCAAAGCAAAGGCCAACAGCATAAATAATAAGCTTTTACCCGCCCCTATGCTAGCAATCTGCACAATCAGCGTCTTGCTATATATAATAGTTTAAAAAACCGCTTTTTGCTAGCCTTAGAATGCAGCCTTAAAGCCTAGCATTATAACAAGCTAGCCATAAAAATCCACCTAGCGCAGCTGCGCAAAACGCTAAAACTAGGCCTTATTGCAAAAGCTTTTAAAAGCCTCTTATCAACGCTTCCCACCCATTAAACCACTTATTTAGCTGCTAGCGTTAAAGCTAAAAAAACAGTGTTACTTTTAGCTAATAGCCTAAAATTATTGCCGCTAAGTAGCTATACTAGAGAGGCTCTGCTATATTTTATATACATAAACCAAGCTAGCTATATAAAAGGTATAGCAAGCCTAGAGGTGCTATATATTATTGCCCTTAGCCTTTTAATTACTGCTATTATTGCTACTCTCTACTATATTTACACTAAACTTTTTATTAAAATATTAATTAAAGATAGCAATAGCAATATACTACTAAATGCTAATTATAAGCTTAGTGCCTAAAAGCCGCTGGCTATGCTGCAAGAAAAAGCGCTATATTTAATCGTCTTTTTATAAGCATACTTTTGCGCCTTTAAAAGCAGCATAAATAAGCACCTTATTTATTTATAAAAACATATTTTTTTAGCACGCTAACAGCAAGAAACCTTAAACCGCCTGCTAAAATAACAACGCCAGCTATAGGTATTAAACCAGCAGCTCACCAACTTTGCAAAGCAAATATTAATAAATAATCTTAACCTAGCTACTTTAGCAATACCTCTTATAATAATATATTAAAAAAAAAACTATGCCTTAATATATAAAAATATTACATATGCCGCTATTTAGCAAGTTAATAAAATAAATGCTACTAAGCTTAAGAGTTTATATAAGCTAGCCGCTAAGCATATATAAAAGCAGCTAAAGCCTTTTGCAAAAGTAATTAAATATAAACCTATATTATTAAACAGCAATAATCTAATAAAGCAAGCTTTTAAAGCTGTGGTTAATAAGCTACTGCTTTTATAAGTTGACTAAGTTGCAAAAGCAGCATAAAACCTAATTATTTCTTTTTATAACTTAGGCTTAATTACAATTATTTTAAAGAAATAAATAACCATTTTATTCTTTGCTATAGTTATTTTTAACAAGTGCCTAGTTAATAATTAATAGAGCGGCAATGCCTTAATTGCTAGTAAACATTAAGGCTGCTAGTAGACCTTGCGCTTTATAAATAAAGTTATAAAGCATATTTAAAAGCTAGCTTATAATAAGCCTAACGCAGTTAAAAAAAACGCAGTTTCTATCTTAATTAATATAGCTGGCTATTGGCATAGTTATAGCAATCTACATTTTATAAAACCACATTGCTAAAATTTAATCTATCAGCGCAGGCTATGCTTTTTTCTTATGGCTAATTAGCGTAAAAAAGCATTGCACTTTGTTTTATACCATTATAAAGAGCGCTAAGGCTTTTTTATACACTTTATCTTTATTTATGCTCTGCATAAGGCTAGCAATATTATCTTTGCACTCTAAGTAAAATTAATAAAAAATTATTATATAGGTAATCTTAATTATAGCTAAGTAAATAAGCGTATAGTTAGAAATGCTTATTTACCCACTATTTTCGCATAGCCTAAAGATTGCAAGCCTGCTAAGGAAAATGTTATAATAATAGTCTTTTAAGAGTAAATAATCTAGGAAACCAATAAGCATATTAAAGCAGAGACGTTTAAT
Source organism: Dendrostoma leiphaemia (assembly GCA_026120015.1). Classification (NCBI taxonomy): domain Eukaryota; kingdom Fungi; phylum Ascomycota; class Sordariomycetes; order Diaporthales; family Erythrogloeaceae; genus Dendrostoma; species Dendrostoma leiphaemia. The sequence continues at coordinate 6,895 of JALRMF010000580.1, forward strand.
ATCTGCTTATAGACTAGGCGCTAAGGGGGGTTTATAGACAGCTTTGCCTACTATAGCCTTAAAAGCATTAAATTAGTTACTTTATGCCTTTAATATATAATAAAGCAGCTAATCGTTATTATTTTAGCCTTTAACCTACACTTAAATGCAGAGGAGCTTGTAGAAAATATCTTTATAGCAAGTTTACATATGCTCTTTAAGCTGGTTATTAAAGAGCCTTTGCGCTTTAGTGCAGATATTTGTTAGGTAAATCTCAAAGAATATAGGATGGCTAACTGTAACTAGCGTTACAGTAGCATATGCCTAGTTAAAAACCTAGTTTAAAACCGCTTATATTTATTTAAAAACTAGCTTGTTAAGGGTAATAGATTTAATCATTTGCTAAAGCTATATTTAGTTTAAGCCTTATAGATATTGCGCTTAGCTTATCTACTGCACTTAAAGGTTAAGTTTTAACTTTTTATCTTCTTTTCTAATAGTCTTAAAAAATAATAATAATAATAATTAAGCCTGCTTTTAGTATATATAAAAGGCCTACTCCACAAACCCTTTTATTATTATTTCTGCTAAGGCGTTGCCTTTGCTAAGCTTATTTAGTCTAACCTTAAACTAGCCGCTGCTAGCCTAGGATAAAAAAAAGTATTAACATTATATATTAATAGTCTAAAGCAAAACCCGCTAAAGCTTTAAGCGCTAAGTAACGTTTCTATCCCTTTTTTAATCATTTTGCCACCTATATTCATCTTAGCAATGCTTTTAAATCTACTTTCTTTAACGCGCAATATAAGGGCACTTATTACACCGCAGTCTATTATCTTAAGAAGGCATAAAGTAAGAAATAGATAGTATGTCTAGCAACGAAAACAAAAATATACATAGCTTATCTTATATCTAAATAAGCCTATTAATTATATTAATTACCTTTGCAACTTAGTTATATTTATAGGCTAAAAGAGATTTATAATGCTTTCAAAGATGCATTAGCACTTTAGCAAAAATGCAGGCAAACTAACATATTTTATATATAATAAAGGGGTAAATAGGCAAATAGATAAAGGGCTTTATAATGCTATAGTATTAATTTAAACACATTGCTTAGGTGCAATTAATATAATAGCTGCTAATATATAGTATATAAAGTTTAATAGGATTTAAGCCTTTAGCTAAAATTATAATATAACTTTATACATTATATTTGCGTCTACAGTAGGTTGGAGAGTGATTTTTTTGCGCATAAAACAACGTTATAGGTAAGAGAATATATTAAATTATAATGGTAAAAAGCTAGAAAGTTGATATATATAATGTATAGCAATGATTGCAATAAATGTGGCATGCAGAAGAAAAAAGAGTATAGCATTGGAACCTGAGTTTGAAAATCTATAGTTTACTTTAGCTATATATATAGTAGTTAGTTATTATACTAAAAGACACTCTAATAAGGCGCCTTGCTTAATTAACACTGCGCAACCACTTATTAGTTAAAAACGTTAAAGCAATAGCTTTGTTTGCGTTACTATACTATAGGTTAGAGAAGGGCTATATTTAATAATAAAAACTAAAACAGCAAATGTAAGTCTATATTTCTAATTGCAGGACTATCTGCTTTTTTATAATATTAAACTTATTTAGTTTAAAGTAGGATAATGTCTATAAACTCTATAAAGAAGGAATTTCAATAAACTTAACCCATATCTTTGCTAGCGCGCTTTTAGTTTATATAGGGTTTTTAATAAACTTGACTTAAGTTGTCTAGAGCATATAGGATAGAAAACGTTAAGCTAAAGCTAGAAATACTAAATAAACGCTAAGGCAGAGCCTTATTTTCTATCTGCTTAAGCTACAGCAAAAATAAAGCATTTACTAGCTGCTTAGCAAAACACTAAAGGCTAAAGTAATAACTAAACTAAAAAAAGAAAAAAAAGGCTAATATACCATTTTAAATAAGGCTAAAAACAGCAAAAAAGTTTTACTTATCTTAAATATTGCAATATATACTACGGCAGTCTTTATTATATAGACAAATATAGACAAGCAGGTTTTTAGGCAGCTAAGCAGCTTTAAGGAGCTAAAAGCAAAAGTAGCAATATTAGTAATAATAAGAATTATATAGCTTACTATATATAAAAAAAGCCTTAGCAAAACTGTTTAAAAAAACCTACAAAAAAATAAAGCTTAAGCTAACGCTAAAAACAAGCGTAAGCCAATCTAGGTCAAAATTATAAACAAACTAGTTTATTTAATATCTCTTAAAAGCAAAAGACAAAAAAAAAAGCCCTAAAGCGCATTGTTTATTAGCTAAGCGCGCTATCATAGATAACAAAGCGCCATCACTAAGGTTAAACATATACTATTATACAAAATCTATAATTTCTACCTATTATAAGCAGCAATTAACAATAGTATAAAACTATGCTTAGCTTTAAGTAAATAAAATTAAATTTTTATAAACTAATAGTATTAAGGTACGGCTAATATTGCCTAATTGCTAAGGCAACAACTACAGCAAAACAAATAAGGCATATGCTAAAAAGAATTGGGCAAACGTCAACGACAGCCTAGACGAAGAAACTCACCTTAATACGCAAACGTAAAAGGAAAAAAAAATAACAGGCAGTATTATAGCCTTAATAATGCCTAAGCAAAAAACAGCTAAAGAGAAAAACCACATAGGTTTTATAAAGTTATATAGCAGTAAAACCTAAAAGCAAAACTACATTAAGATAATAATTAGTATAAACTATAAACAAAGAAAAAGAAAAAGCTATTAGTGCCTTATATGCTGGCTAATATTAATAAAGTTGATAGGATAGCTAGGGGAAGGAAAAATAATATATATAAAAAAAGGGTTAAGGTAAATAAGCTAGGGAAACTAAAGTAAAATAATACAAAGGGTTTATAATAATAAAAGAAAAGTTTAGCTTTAATAAAAGGGCAGCTTATTTTAAAGTTAAGCAAGGTGATAAAAATAAAAGATAAGGGAAATATAACTAGCAAAAGAGCGCAGGCAGGCTAGGAAAAAAAATGCAAAAGATAAGGTTAATATACTTTAACAAAAGAATAGCATAGCTATAACGCAGTGTTAGCAGGTAGGTTTTAAAACCAATAATTAATTTATATTTTAAAAGCATAAAAGGGAAAAGTTAACAAAGTAATCAAATAAAGATAAAAAAAAAGTGCAGCCTTAGCAGGGGGCTAAAAGAACTATATAAAAATACCTTAACAAAGATAAAGCGGCTGACAATTAATATAAGTCGTGGTTAACAAACAGTTTTTGCTAATAAAGTTTAAGGTATAAATAAATTAAAATTTAGGCTAAAGATGCAAAAAAGATTGCAAAAAAAAAAAAAAAGTCAAAGGCAGCAAGTAAAAATAATAACGCTAAAGTTAATAGCATAGTATATTAAAAGGCAAGCTTAGTTTAGTTAATAAATAGTTAAATTTTAAAAAGAAAAAAATCAGTAGATTAAGCAGAAAATTAAAAAGAAAGGTATAAAAAAGAAACAAAGGCATTAGGTTAAAAAATCTAAAAAAGACAGCAAAACAGCGCTAGCTAACTTAATAAAGGACTATTTATAATAGGAACTTAGGGTTGCAAAAATTGCAAAAGCAAATAATCACAGCAATAATAAGCATTGGTATAATTATCTTATGCAAAAATAGCCTTATTAAAGCATTACCTTAATAGTAACGCTATTAACTTTTTTAAAAGTATATAACTAAAAGTTGGCATTAATTATAAAAAACGCAAATAAGCGTTTAATAATACTAAAGTATATAGCTACTTTGCTCTAATATATAATTATAACTCTATATTGTAAGATTATTATAAGTGGCATATTTTATAAAACATAGTATTTATAAGCAACAGCTATCTTTTAAGCTTTTAAGTAATAGTAGCATATGTTAATAAAGAGATAGATGTATAAGTAAAGAGAATTATTTACTTAGGTAACTGTAATAAAAATACTTTTTATTTTTTTTTTAAGGTTTTTAATATTGTAAAGGCGCTAAGGAGCCTTTTAGACTATATTGCTAAATAAGAGTTAAATATGCAAAATAAGCAAAATGCGCCTAAAAAGATAATAGAAAGGTAGAAAAGGCAAAGATAAAAGAGAAAGTTTGCAATTATAAGTATTAATATAGGCAAAAGGTTAGCTTGCTATAAAATAAAAATCTAAGGCTATTATAAAAAAATAATAATAAGAGAGAAATTTTGCAATTATAAGTATTAGCATAAGCAAAAGGTTAATTTGCTAAAATATAAAAATCTAAGGCTATTATAAAAATAAAAAGTAGTAAATTTCTAAGAGTTAGCAGAATAAAGCAAAAAATAATAATTAACGCAATATAAAGTTTAATATATTAATTAGTAAGCAGCTTAAAGCGTTATAAGCCTTTAGCTTAAGCAAAACAAATATTAAAGAAAGGCAACGCTAGGGGTTATACACTTAGATAAGCACTGCTCTATATAATAAATAACCTAGTGCATAAGGCTAGGTTAGCCTTATAATAGCAAAACCAGATATAATTAGTGCTAATAAACAATATAAAAAATCTAACTCTCTAAATAACTTATAATTGCTTAATAAACACTAGATATATACTATTAACCAACTATATAGTTTAACAATACCTACCTTTCCCTCTCTTCCCTAGCTAATACTAAAAAAACCTTAACCTTTCTTTCTGCAATGATACTAAAAATAAAATAACAATAGCTAACCAGCTGTTAATCATCTTTAAAAAACAAAACTTTAAGTATAAAGTGTTTATGTTAACTTATTTGTGCTTAAAGTTTTATTTTTTAAAGGTAGTTAATAATTAATATTATCTTATCTTTGCTAAAAGTAAGCTATTTCTTAAATTATTTTAGTAATAAAAGTAATATACCCCTCTTTGCATAATGCGCAACTATAAGATTAAAACCCCTTTAATCTAAGGCTAAATAATATAAATATAGCAAATAATCTTTACTTTAATATATTTTTAGCTTTAGTTTCTGTAAACGGGCTAGTTTTAAATAATAAAGGAGTATTAGTTAACCTAAACTTATTATTTAGCCTTATAAGCTTAAAAAATAAGAAAAATAAAGCTAGGCAAGTGTTTAATAAATTAAAGGAGCATTTAGCAATGCTTATGCAGCTAGGCATTGGGCGCAAGCTTATAGTTTGCGTTGCAAAGACTATTATATTTTTCTAAAACCTTTACCTAGCGTAATGCCTATAAAAAGCAATTATTCACCTTTTTATATTTTAGCTAGCGGGCAATAATTAAACCTAGAAAGAAAAGCAAGATATAAACCTTAGATAATATATTAATCTTTTTAGTTATCTTATAGATATAAAGTATACTTTGCTAATTATATGCTTAGGGAAAGATTTTAGGCTAAAGAAATTAAAGTATATAAGTAATTATAATGATAGCAAACATTGCTAAGTCTCTATACTTTAAGGCTTTGCTAAAGCAGTGCTTATTTAGCGCTATATATAAGGTAGCAATTAAGGCAGCTAAAGTTAAAATAAGCATAAGCATTAAGTTATAATAAAGCTCGCTAAAGCAGGTAAAGAGGCAGTTGCGTGCGTATTTATAATAATTATAAATGTTAAAATTGCCATTTGTATGCTTTCTCTTTTGCTTTTTAAATCTTTTCTTAATTAAGCAAAAAACTTAGGTAAAAGAGATAAAAATGCCAAAATTAATAACTTGTTTGCAAAAGTACTTAGAGAAGCAGTTTATAAGTGTTATATTTTTAGCAGCTATAAAGGCAGCGCGCTTAAGGCTGCTAAAAATAGTATATAAAAGGTAAAAGCTCTTAAGTAGGATTTGCTTAATTAAAATAATAATTTTTCTTAAGATTAAGCAGCGCTAAAAGTATTTAAGCATTTATTTAATGCTTGTAAAAGCTATTGCTTTAGTTAACCTATTAATTTAATTTTTAAACGAGATATTTTTAATAGCTTAAATAGCGGCGCAAAGGGTTAAAAACTATATTATATTCTTAAACGCTAAGGCTAAACTTACACTTGCGTTTTATTATTAATAGGCTTTATATAGCTTTTAAGCAAAGTTATAGCAGGTTTGCTAAGTAATATTAGCAAAAGCAAGTTTTATATTAGAAAAAAATAGCTTGCAAAGCGCTTTATTATATTATAAAGTTAGCAAGATATTAAATAGCTAATAAAAAAAGTAGAGAAAGCTTGCATACTATATATAAAAGAGCACATTTAAATATTTTTAAGCTTATAATTTAGCAAAAAGCGCTTACTATTGTTTTATTAGCATAAGTAGCACTATACTATAGCTGCTTTAGCCTAGCTGCCTATAAAGCTAAAATAATATAAAAAAAACTATCTACAGCACCTATGCGTTATAAAACAACCGCTTTAAAAATCAAAAAACAGCGCTAATGTAAAAAAGGCTGCGCGCAAGTAACTAGCCAAATTAAAAATAGCCCTTGCGCTAAGCCGCTATAGCTAGCTTATAATAAAATACTAAAGCTGCTATATAAAGAAAAATAAGCTGCTTATTAGTTATTATAAGCTAGCGCATAGCATTAAAGGTTTTATATAGGTTATAAAAGTTAAGCATTTTAAGAGATATAAATAGCTAAGCGCTCTTTTATAAGCTTTATATAATAATAAGCAGCTTAAGCATAAAGGTAATTAAAACCCTTAGGTCTCTAATAAAGCAATAATATTTTAGTTAATTTAATATAATAATAGCTTTAAATATAAGCAAGCTTAGGCTTATATTGCCTTATGCTTAAAAATAATAATATATTGCGCAGAATACTAGGGTAAATAGCTTTATAAAGAAATAAAGCACGCTAGGAAAAATATTAATAAAAAAGCTATATAAGATAAAAGTATACACTTATATTTCCTAGAGAAAAAAGCGCATTAGCTAAAAGAAAGCCTAGAGAAAAAAAATCTTATCGCTTAGCAAAAAACCAATAAGATTTCTTTTATATATTTTAGCTAATTTATTAGCTAATGTGCTTTTTTCTTTAAGATATATAAGCATATATTTTTATCTTATATAGCTTTTCTATTCTTTTTAGCAAAAAGCTAATAAGATTTCTTTTATATACTTTAGCTAATTTTTTAGCTAATATAAGCTAAGCTATATTAATAGCAACTTAAATATACTTTTTCTTGCAAGCAAACAGCATAGAGTTAAATAGTTGCGTAGGCGTCTGCTTGCTATATAAACGCCTAAGCAAAGACTTTTATTAAGTTTAAATCTAGAAACTTTAGCGCGCTATATTTAGCAAAAGGGTTAGCATAGCAATAGCAATGCCTTATATAAAAAAAAAGTCTTTATAATATAAATATACGCTTATAAAGCTAAGTATTATTATTATTTACTTAATTAGCGCTAGAAAACTAATTAACAGCAGTTAAATTAGAAATAATGCCTTTTAGCTAAATGCTAGCCTTTTATAGTAATATATTAACAATTGCTTTAAAGTATTTATTAAGCTTTATAAAGCTAGGCTTAAAGCTTAAAAATAGGCTAAATATAAGATTAAAAGGGCTAGAGCGCTTATAAAGGCTAGTTAACTAAGCTGCAGCTGTAATTAGCAGTTTAATAGTTAGCAAAACAAAGTTTAAGCTATTTTTAATAATGCTAAGAAAAGCTTGCATAAAAATTAAAGGCATATTAGCATAGTTGCTATAAATGGTTAGCAAAGGGCTAAGCCCTTAGGAATTAGTGCTGTTGCTTGTAAATAAGATAGTAAAGGCAAAGTAGCTGGTTATATTATTTTAAACGGCGCTGCGTTAAAAGGTTATTGCTGCGGCAGCACTTGCTATTTATAGCATAATTTAAATGAGCAGCTAAGCATAGTAAAGGCAACGCTAAAGCAGGGCAATAGGGCTAATAGGCCAAAGAGTTTAATTAAAGCTTTATAATGCTGCTATTTCCAATATATAGCAGGTAAAATTAGTCTAAAGAAAGGTTACTGTAGGGGTGCTGGCTTAATAGATGCTAAGGCTAAGCAAAGCTATTAGCTAGGCAAAGTTGCAGCGCTAGCGCTTAAAAAGAGGGCTAAGGCGCGCAGCAGTGGCTATAAAAGCAGTAATGCACAAAGCTATATATATATTAGTAACGTTATAGCTGCTGTAAATATTGTTTATTTAATTATATAGCTAAAAGGCCTAGCGCTGCTTTGTGCATTTAAAGCTAGCGCTTAGAGTAGCGGCGCTAGCGCTAAGCATATAAAATGCTATATATAACAAATGGGTTTAGCGGCCTTAACTAATGGTAAAAAATTATATTAGTATAAAGCGCATATTAAGCTTGCTAGCAGTTTTAAAGTTAAGGGTAATAAAAATATAAAAGCTGGCGTAAACGCAGACAAACAGCTAAAATAAGTTTTAGGTTATAGGCAGAAAGCTATAAGCTATAATAGCAGCATGCTAGCGCTGCTTAGCTTTTTTAAAGCATTATATAAAGCGCTTTATATATTAATTAGGCTGTAAAGCGCTTAGCTATAAGGCGCTTATTAGCATGCTAATAATAAACTTAGTTTATAAAACGCTAATGTTTTAATAAGTTTTAGCTAGCTTAAGTATTATAAGCAATTAATAAAAACTAGTGTTAAACTCTAAGGCTAAGCAATTGTTCTCTTATAAGCTATATAAGGCTGTTTAGATTGTGTTAACGTTATAGATAAAAAGGCAGCGCATAAGAAAAAAGTAAATAGGCAAAAGGCTGACTACTTAGAGGGTGTTTTAAGCCTTAGCAAGGCTGCTTAATAGGGCAGCAATGCTTTTGCAAGCTTTATATAAGCGTTAGCAAAATAGTGTATAAAAGGAAATATTATATTTAAGGATAATAGCCTATAGCTTAAGGGTAAAAGCCTTAGCTAAAGGCGCAGCGGCGGCGCTTTATAAAAAGTTAGTTTTATAATAAATATTTAGCATAAAGCTAATTAAACCGCTGGGCGCAGCAGCCTTTGTTATATAATGCGCTATATTGCTATAAAAGTCTTTAATCTAGTTTGCAATTATAAGTTTAAGCTTAATAGCTATAAAGGGCTAGGCTAAGGCAGGCATAGGGCTAGCAGGGTTAGCAGTTGTGTAGCAAAGGGCGCTAATTTTATTTAATTAGCTAATAGCAGCAAAACTATGCTTTAGGTATAGGCGCAGAGGGCTGCTGCTTAAAAGCTATTAGTTAAGGTTAAAAAAGAATAGGCTAAAGCAATGGCAATTAATGCTAAAACTAAAGCTAGCTTATTAGCGCAGCTTACTATCTTTATTATTAAGCATAATAACTTTATTATTATTATTTAATAGCATTTGCTAGCAGTAAGCACAGCAACGCTAGTTTTGCTTTATAATACTATTGCATTAAAGCTAGCAGCAGTTAATATTTAATATAACGCCTAAGGTATATAGCGCTAATATATAATATAAAGCTAGCATAGTATATATTACTTATAAGTGCTGCTTATTATTAAAATAAGCAGCATTTAAAGTATTAAGTTTAGTAAATAATATAGCTAGCTTAGGCTTTAGCTTATAATAGTAGGCAAAAAGGTATTAAGTAGCAAGGAAAAACTGGCTAATATAAGCTAGCAATAGGTAATAAAGATTATATGTTAATATAATAAAAAAGGGGCGGTATAAGCCTAGTTTAGGGCTAATTAAGGCTAAAGGCTAGGCAGCTTTTGCTAGCGCTGCTAATAGTATATTTAAGGGTAATTAAGCAATAATAGCATAAAAGATAATAATCTTATAGTGGGCGCTATATATTAGAATAGCGGCAAGCTTGCTATAGCTGTTATTATTATTATTTAAATAGTAGGCAGCAGTATTATTAGCGTAAAAAAAGCTTTTATTAAAACTAGCATAGGTAAGCAAGTTTAGCAAAGTAGCTATAATATTATAAGCCTTAGAGCTAGCCTAGTCTGCCTATTAAATGCGCTGTATAAGGGTTAGCAATAGTAAATTATAGTAATTAAACTTAGTAAAAAAGTAGTCTTTGTTATAAATAATATTATAAAAGATATTTTTTTAAGCATTATAAATTTTAATATAAGTAATAAGTTATTAGCTAGAAAGCTTAGCATAGTAGAATAGCAGGGTAATATTAAGTATCGCTATATTTTATAGCGCGCTTTAGATATAAACGCAGAATTAAAAGAAGGCTAGCAGGCTTAGGCTAAAAAGCAAAATATTAAATAGATTATTAAAGCCTTAATTAGGTATATTTATGCTATTTTTACCCTTGCCCTTAATATTTTTATTTTTGTTAAAAAGGTTAGCGCCTTAGGGAGAAGTATATAGAAAGCAGCCCTGCAAGTAGCATAAGTAGCCTTAGCGCTGCTAAGCAGCAAAGTAGACGAGGTAATTTTACTTATATAGTAGTGTTAGTGGTATATTAAAGTTATAAAACTCTAGCTGTTTAAGCATATTAATAAAAGCTAGGTTAACTTAAAAGTAGTAAAGGCTAAGAAAATTAAGGTAAAGGTGTCTAAGGTATACATTGTAAGCCTAGGCTAAAGTGCTTTTAGCAATGTTTATAAGTAAGCTTTGCTTTAGGTTATAAGCTTAGAAAATAAAGATAAGCTGTGTAAACTTAGTAAAAAACTAATTATAGCAGTTAGCTAGCTTATCTTATAAGTGCTTTAAGCAAGCGGCGGCAACCTTTTATTATTTATAAGCCTAGGCACTTATTTACTAAGCTTAATTAATATAGGCTATAAAAGCTTAAATTAGCATTTATAGCTAAATATGCGCTAATTATATTAAGGTATATATTAGAATAGCAGAGTAAAAGGCGGAAATAAAATAATATTAATAAAAAACCTTAAGGTTAGCGTTAGTTAAAGCGTTAATAAAGCTAAAAGCGCTAATGGCTAAAGCGCTAGCATACTGCTAAAGGGGCGCTAGCGCTTTGTTTAAGTATAAGAGGTATTTTTTTAAGTTTTATTTGTTAGCAAAGCTTGCATCGTTTGCTAAGTTAGCAGCTGGCTAAAAAGCGTTTAAATTAAATATTAAAAAAATAATATATAGTGTATTATGCGCTAGCATGCTTTAAATAATGCTAAATAAAAAGTTTTTATAATAGTAAGGCTTAATATTACTAATAGCGCCTAAATAGCAGTAAAAGTTTTAAGTAATTATAATATTATAAAGCAATATAATAAAAAATAAAAAAGCAGCGCTATACTAAAAAGCAGTAAGGTTAATAGGCTTAAAGTAAATAAAGTTTATATTTTAATAATAGCAAAGTTGTAAAGCAGGCGCTATAAGCGTTGTAAAAGCGGCAAAGGCGGTGTTTTTTATATGCTATAAAGATAATAGATAGCCTATATAAACCTTAAGCATAAGCTAATTATGCGCAAATGCTTAAATAGTTTAGCGTTTGTTTTTTAATATAAAAAGCTTATTTTTCTATAATAGTTAAGCATAAAGATTAGAGGTTAAGCTAGTGGGCTTAGGCTAAGAGAAGCTAAGGGTAGCGCTGGGAGCAAAAAGGCTAGGGCAAAAGCCTTTAGCTTTAATTAAAGTATTAGCTATTAAGCAATAGGTATAAGTATTGCATATAGCATTATAAAGGCAAAGGTTAGCTAATTAATGTAAACTAAAGTTAATAATATGCTTTATAATAGCTTATAGCAAGCTTAAAAATAAAAAAAAAGAGAGGAAAAAGAAGAAAAAGGAGGATAGGCATATTGTAAAAGTATAGCAGCTTATTAACTGCTTAGAAAATAGCAGCGGCAGCTTAGAAGACGGCAGAGAGCTATTATATTAAGGGAAATAAGTTATAAGGCTAGGCAAAGAGTATACTAAGAGAGTTATTTGCTGCCTTAGCCTTTTTGCCCTTAGCCTCTTTAGCGCTATTTTTAATATTATTATTAATTTAAGTAAATATATAATATTTTAACTTAAACTTGCTTTAACTTTAATTAGCTATACTTTAGCTACGCAAGGGCAATAGCATAATATTAAGGCTTAAAGGCTAGGATAAGCCTTTATTTTCCTCTTCTTCCTTAACGTTAAAACTATTGTTTTTTTTTCCTTAGCGTTAAAATTATTATTTTTCTTTTCCTTAGCGTTAAAACTATTATCGTTCTTATTGCCTAAAACTTTTAAAAGGCTGCTGCTAAGCAAATCTAGCCTTTAAACCTAAAGGCTAAAAGGGCTGTTAAAGGCGTTAACGCTGTCTGCTGCTATAATAGCCTCTTTGCAAAGCTATTGCTAATAAGCAAGGTTATTATTAGCCTCGCTATTAGCCACGGCGCTATTACCTGCTAGCTTAGCCTTGCAAGGGTTTTTTTTATTTTTTGCCCAGCGCTATTTTACAAATAATTATTAAAAGCATTTAAAAATGCAAAATTGCATTAATTAAAGCAATAAAAGGCTAGCAACTTTAGCACCCCTAAACTAATATTAAACACTGCTTTAATTTAATAAGGGGCTAAAGCTAGGCTAAGGTTGCTTGCATATATAGCGTAGCAAAAAAAACAAAGGCTGATTAGCAGTTAAGCTAATGCTGCTAAGGCCTAGGTTAGCAAAAAACGCCACTAAGCTATTACTTGTAAAGTAAGCAGCTAAGGCAATATAATATAGTTACTTAAGTTTTAAAGCAATAGCAGTAAAGCGCTAATTAGGCTTAAATATAGCTATGCTCTTTAAGCGGCCCTAAGCTACTTTTACACTAATATATAAGCTTTTGCCTTATACTAGCTTATTATATAGCTTTTTGCTACTTAGTTATATAAGTTAAAGCAATTTAAGCAATAGCGGCTAAAGCTGCTTTTAGCAATATAAAGATAAGTATTTTAGCAAGCGTAGCATGCTTAGTAAAATGCTAGCAAAATAGCGCTGTTAGCTCTTAGAGTGCTAGCGAGCGCTTTTAATATTAAGAAGGTATGCATTAGAAGCGGCTTGCCGCTGTTGCTAAACTAGCTTAGTTTGCTAAGCAGCCTATTTTTAAAAGCAAGCATAGCAATAAGCGTTTTTTTTAGTATATATTGCTTTTTAAAGGCGGCTTATAGCAGCCTTTTAGTAAAAGATATTATATAATTAATAAATATATTTTTAATATAGTTTAATAGAGTTAAAGACAATATATTAAGTATTATAAGTTTAACGTTAATTAAAGCAAAAAGCAGTATAGATTTTACTTTATAAAAGAGATTGTAATTAAGTTTAATAATATAAGGTAAATAAAGTGTTAGTATTAATAGCAATAAAACTAGTAAGCAGTGGGAAACAGCTTAAGCTTAGTGTTAGCATTATAGAAAAACTATAATATATATTTAATGCAATGCTATTTGCTAAATTTTAATTTTTACACTTTATTTATATTTATTTAAATAATATAATGCTATATACTTTATAGCCCTTGCTTTATAAAATATACTTTTAATAGCTTTAGTAGCTTTAACAGCCTTTAAACTTAATGGTTTTAACAGCCCTTAAAACCTAGTGGCCTTAATAGCATTTAAACCTAGTAGCCTTAGTAGCATTTAAACTTAGTAGCTTTAGTGGCATTTGAAACTGGTAGCTTTAATAGTGTAAAGCTTAATGCTTAGGCCGCTAAGTCAAATGTTATTAAATAAAAGATTAATTTAAGTTTATAGTGGCATTTAAACCTAGTAGCTTTAAAGGCATTTAAAATTAATAGCTTTAATAGTGCAAAGCTTAATACTTAGGCTGCTAAGTTAAATATTACCAAATAAGAGATTAACCTAAGTTTATAATAGTTTTTATAAAGAAGGCTAATTTATAAGTTTTTATATTTTATTACTATTGCCTTTTGTAGATATATGCAGGTAAAGAGTTTTTATAGGTTGATTTTATATATAAAGTATTTAACCTTAGTTCTTTTAGTAATGCATCCTTAGTTTAGAATAGCAGGTTTTAGTAAGTTATTTAGTTAATAGTTTTATTCCGCAAGCTGCTACATTATAGTTTTGCTTTTCTTTTAATATTTAATAATATATAAGAGTATTAAATTGTTAAAATTATTATCTATTTTTTAAAGAGCATAGTTGAAAGGGTTTAAAGAATAGTCTAAGTTGCTATTTTGAATAACGGTGTTGTAGAGTATATAAAAATATATATAAGTATAGCTAGTGTTTAATATATTAGCAATCGCTTTTGTTTCTATAGTTATATGCCTTTAATATACCTACTTTTCTCCTAAGCTATAATATAACCTAGTGCTAGCTAAATACACTATGCTGCTTATTTAATAAGCCTAATTTAGAAAAATAACGCACTATTATTAATACTTTGCATAAAATGCATAGAAAGGTTATAAGTTTAATTATATTTTATCTAGCTTTAAGGACTTTGCCTAAAATAAGGGGTGTATAGAAATATATATAGGTATAGCTAGTGTTTAATATATTAGCGATTGCTTTTGTTTCTATAAACATATATAGGTATAGCTAGTGTTTAGTATATTAGCAATTGCTTTTGTTTTTATAAAGTGGTTTACATTTTCTTATAATTAGCTATTATAATTTTCTAGGTTTCTTAGAAAACTATTCTATAGATTTCTTTGCTAAAAAGTATAATAAGCAGCTGTTATTATAATAAAAAGCCTAATAAAAAGTTTTATAGTTAACAGAGTCTATTACTTATTTTAAAAAAAGTAGGTTTTAAAAACATTGTTTTAATTTAGATAATTTCTTAAATTGTTATATCTTAGTATAAAAATATATATTATTGGTAAAATATATTCTTTTAAGCATATTAAGTTATTATTATTTGCTAAGGATAGGTTTTTATAGCTTTTTTAATTAGCGGCATTTATATGTAAAATATTTTTTTTTGCTATAGTTAAAGCATTTGTTTAATAGCTTTTTATTAGCAGCTTTTAATTTTATAAAGCCTGAGTATATTGTTCTGCTAATGGCTATGCTATTGTTAAATTGTTATTATAGTTAATAACGCTTGCTAGTATTGGCTTGTGGGTGGAATTTCTATGGTGTGTTATTGCCTTTCTTATTGCGTTTTTATAAGATATATCCAGCTCTTTAGTCCTATTTATTACATTTATTATTACTAAACGTGCTAGATACTTTAGTTATAGCTAACTTATATTCCTTATATTATCTATGTTTAGCCTATGCTTTATATAAAGGATATCTTAGGCAGAGTATTAAACCCTATCGCCTATTTTCTAATTTGCTAGCTTATATATATCTACGATAATTAGCCCTTTATTCCACTTTAGACCTTATAATAGATAGGGTTAATAAAGCAGTTAAAAGGGTAGTTGATTAAAAGGAAAAAAATAAATCTATCTAGCGTATAACGTGGTCTTTGTAAGTAAATAGCATCTATAAACGTAAATGCCCGCTAGTTTTAATATAAAAATTGAGTCTTTATAAGCTTAACCCTCTAGGCCGCTGCAGACCAAATATATACCTTTTTTATAACCTATATATTAAATAAGTTATAATAAATATACTAAGGTTTTATAAAGGAAAAGCGCAGGAGGGGGGCTTAGTTTTTTTTCTTGTTTTCTCCTTTATTTTCTTTTTTATTTTCTTTTATATATATAGCAGTGTTTTTTATAATAACTAAAGTAAGCTTATACTTTAATATATAAAGCTA
>JALRMF010000581.1:0-22393 GCA_026120015.1 Dendrostoma leiphaemia
GGGTGAAAACGAGTGTATTGCTATAGTTGTTGATGATGTCTGGCAGAAGGAACGGAAGGGAAACTATCGTCGTACGCCAAAGGGATTAGGCGTACACGCATACAGTCCCTTTCAATTGCCGTTGGGCCATATCGGCCCGGCTAGCTATTTGGCCAGCTGGTTCCTTCTAGTAGCTATATGCTTCCAGTCTAAGGCGGACCAGGCTATTGCTATAGCTATCAACCTATATTGGCAGTCTTTTGTATTAGCTTGTAAACCTTTATTGTATGCTTTAAAAGATTAGTTTAAAACTTAAGTTATAAGCAACTAATTGCCTAAATAAGAAAGAAATAAGTAACAGTCATACTATATAAAGGAAACATACTTGTTGCCTAGTTTATAGGCCTTTGAACAAAACCCTTTACTTATATTGTTAACTTGTTATTGTTAACTAGGCGTTTTAGCGCTTTATTTAGTATAGCTTTTGTTATAGCGTCGGCGGGGTTATTATCGCCATTAACCCATTGTACCTTTGTGATCTTGCGCCATTTATATAACTAACGTAAAGCTATTATATTAATCATTAGCTTCTTTTTTTTAATTATATTTAATTTAACTAAGCATTTGTATAAAGAATATAAGTTTATATAAACAACTAAGGGCATTGTGGAAAGGCTAAATCTATTGGTTATCAAGCGGAGCATCGTTTTTATTAAGAGACTGATATTAAAAGCGTTAATAGTTTTATAGATTTTTAACGCCAAAGAGCTCTAAGTAACTCTCTTGCACTTAGTAAAACTCTAGTATATAAGGTTTTCCGTTAATGTAAATTAACCATTAGTATTGGTTTTATTTCTAATCGCTAAAATAAATTTAATCTAAGAGCTTAAATTTTTATTGCCGGCTAAAGAGCCGTTGATAAATGCAAAAAGCTTAGCTATCGCTAGATTAAGGGAAATATATCATAACCCTTTTAATAGGTTATTAAGTTACCACTATAGGCAATTATTAAGCTTTATATAGTTACCTTTATTAGAGTTTTAAATCTAAGCAGCAATAAATAAGTTAAAAAAGGCCTTTAGTTAGCAAATTAAAGCGATATAAGCACTATAGACGCATTGCTTTATATATCGTTAGGCTTAGTTAGCTAACTTAAGATTAACGGAAATAATCTTAGTGCCTTAACCCTTTTGCTTTAAGTTTAGCTTAGTTTCATCTATTGTTAATATAGCGCTATTAAAATTTAAAGCAGTATTAGGGGAAAAAAAAGTCTTAGCCTTGGCTTTAAACTAAGCCTCTTGCAACTTTTGGTCTTTTAGTGCTAAAAAAGCTAACGTAGCTAAGATAAAAGTATTGTTAGTTTGCATATTAATAAGGCCAAAAGTCTTTAGAGATTTATTGGTAATTAAAAGATATGGGTTATAGGTTAAGGTTAATATATTAAGCTTTTCCCAGTGGTAGCCCTGGTATATAGCAAACTAGTAAACGCCTGCTTTAGCAATGCTGTAAAGTAGCTTAATCACCCTAATAATAGTATTTCAAGGGTATTTAATCTATAAAGTAGCCAGAATAGCAGCTAATATAGTATATATAAGTTTAGTCTGTAATTGTGGGTATGCTTGGGTAATGTTATATAACGATAGCGTTATATTGCCTTGCAATAATAACGGGGCAAGGGCTAAAATTAACCACTGGCTAGCACGTTGAATTGTAAGGGACTATGTTAAAATAAACGCTTTCTCCTCGTCGTTATAGCCTTGTATAACCAGGCGTAACTTCTCGTAAAGCTTGGTGATTTTGCCCTTAACTTTTTATACTATCTAGGCTTTAAAGATGCAGTGACTATTATACTTAGCTTTGCTATAGCATTTAAAGCTAAAAATGCTATAGCCAACAAAGTTATCTACCTCTTAGGCGTTAAATGCTTTAAACGGCTCGCCTAGAGTTGTTATAGTGCCATTATTCCTTAATTTGACGGCAAGGTCATAGTTGTCCTTTTCTTTCCTCGTTAGAAAGGCGCTAGCCAGCTTGTTTTTTAAGCTAAAAGGTTGTCTTCTTTACTTAGGCTTTGTAGCAATTATAATTATATCGCCAATGACACTAATGGCATTAGTAGCGTTATTAAAGGGCTGGTAGTTTTTATCGTTGGTTACTAGGGGAAGAGGGGGAGTGAAGGTATTATAGTCGCAATAGTAGGGTTAGAGGACGGTCGATTTAAAGGTAGCAGGCCCATTAGGCATCTTAAGGGTAACGTTATAACCATTAACGGCCGCAATCTTATAAAGTCCTTGCTAGCCGTCCTTCTTTCGCCAAACCCATACTTTACTCTAAAGTAGAAGCTTAAGCACATTTACAGTAAACGATCCATTCCAAGTATTAAAGGCGCCTTTTACTTAGCGCTTAGCTGCTGCTTTGCATAATGCCTTTATAACCTTTTATACCGCCTTGGCTCTCTTGACAGTTAATAGCGATAGGGCTAAATCGGTCGTTATACAAAAATATGCGCTAAAAACAAAGAGGGTAGAAACAAGCCCATAAGGTCCAACGGTATCGTTAACAGCCTTAAGGGCCATCTGCAGGATTGCTTCGTTAAACGTTATACTATAAAGCTCATTGTACAAAATATCAAAGGCTCGTTAAAGTAAAGCGTAGTATTGTTCCAGCTTGCTAATAAACTAGTAGGCTTTAATAAGGACCTATTTACATATAATTCCCATTAGCCTAGCTTTTAATTTAAACTTTATAAAGGCAAAATTAATGCTAGCGTTGTATATAATTATATTAAAAAGTCTTTAATAAGTATTAATCTATAATAAGCATAGGGCTTCCCAAGTATCTTTAGCTAATAAAGATAAAAGGAAATAGCCGCTGTAGAAAGCTATTAAAGAGTCTAAAACATAAAAAACAAGGCAACTTTTAAGATATATAACATCTGCAAAGATTTCATAATTAAACTCGCAATTATTTTTTAAGGTAAACTTAAAGCGCTAGGAGGCATTGCTATGTAATTAGCAATGGTAATAAAACTTTTTAATTAACTATAGTATATTTTTATTAACGTTATTATAACCAGCCTTCTTAAGCAGCTGGTAAAGTTAGTATGTCGCTAGGTAGCTAAAGCAACGATAGAGGCGTTGTAGCTTTGTTTCTATAAGAAAAACGCCTGCCTATTTCTTTTTACTTAGAAAAAATCATAAGTGGCCCTATTTACGTATAATAAAAACGGTTTTATTGTTATAAATAAGTTGGTTTATTAGGTTATTAAATTAAACGCATAGTTAGTCTATATCTACAAGGCAAAGTAAAAAGGGCATTGGAGCATCTAGCACATAAAAGTTAATGCGCCTAATTAAAATATTAACAGCAATAATTTTAATTAAGTTTATTACTAATCCCTTGCCAAATTTGATTAAGGCTTGTCCCGCTGTTGACTTGTTAAGCTTAATAAAAGAGTCCTTTCATTATAAGGCAAAAAATTGCTCTTTTTTAGCTATAAATACCCTTGCAGCACCTATATTAGATAGTATGCCTTAGAATTATAACTAAATGTAGCAGTCTTTAATAAGGAATTGCATAGCATCTATATTAGGGCTATTAGCAAAATAAACATTGTCGCTGGTAAGATAGTATAGAAAGCCTTAGTTTGCAAGCTAAGTAAAAGCCTTAGTTTTTTTCTTATAATCTTTATTATTGTTATTAACCTTGTTTTTTAGCTATATTTAGTCTGCTTTATTACCTTTATAACTTGCTAAGTATATCTTAAAGCTATTAGGGTTATTGCTGTTAAACTAGCAGTTAGCAATAAACTAATTATATGATTGGTTACATTCCTCTTAAGAGTGTTTTATTAACCAATAACCTTTTTTGCCATATATATAGCACTTTTTCTTTTATAGCATATGCTGCTAAAGAGGGCAGTTATTATAATAATTGCCATTATAGCCTTAAAAGCTATTACGCAGATAAAAGCCGCTACAAAGGCTATTGCAAAAGCCTTTACCTCTGCTATAATTATTACTATAGCAATAGTCTAAATAATACTGGTTATCTGCTTTGTTAGCAGTCAATTGCTGTTATAAACTATGGGCAAAGTAGGTTTTGATTAAGGAGCATAGGTTGGAAAATAGCTTTTTATAGGTAACGGCGGGCTTAAAAAAAGCATATTTAAGTTTATATACTCTATAGCAAACTTTGATTACTATGGTCTTAAGTGCTTATTTGCCTGTGTAATTTGGTCTTAAAGCACGTTAGTATAATTATAGCTTATTAAGCAAGATTTTAAAGACTTTGTAAAGGTTTTTCCCATTGTTTTGCTGCCTAATTTTATTAAAAGTTATTAAAGTTTAATCTATATAATAGTAAAGGTAGTTGACTTTTATGTTAAAATGCTGTTTAATTTTAGTATAAGCTTTTGCAAATGTATTAAAACGGGTGACGTAGCTTTTATAGAACCGTTAAGCGCAATTAGTTAAAATCTTTAGAAAAACGGCATAAAACTAGCTAGGCTTAATTTAGGTATGCTAGCAAAGACTAAAGAAGGTCTTAAGCTTGTTATTTAGTAGGTTATATAGTTTGCCTGTATACTTTTAATCTAGGCTATATATCTTTGTAAAGCTGGTTAAGGTTTGAATGTCGATGTGGTTATTTAGATACTTAAGTGGAGGAAGGGTTTTATATAAGTTATATCGCTAGGGATTATAACGGTATACAAGTAGTTTTAGTATTGGAAATAGGGTATTGTATAGTATACGTAGATGATTAGGGGGCGACGATTGTAGTTTTGTTGTATGATTTACTGGAACTAACGCAGAGGGGCTTTGTTTTAAAGGCAACCTTAAGGGGTTTTATTGTAGATATAACCAAAAGGGCACTCTTAAGGGGTTTTATTGTAGGCGTTATATAGTCTATTGTATATATGGTAGAGACGGTGATTGCAAGGGGTTTTATTGCGGTTATAACAAAGGCAATAATAGCGAGGAGCCTTATTACAAACTACTCCCTAGAGCTTCTTTAACTTGGGAATATGCTAAAGGTTTCTTAACAGTCTATTGTATACCGTTTAATCGTTTTTGCCAAGGTTCCTCTTAATAGATTTAAAGCTTTTGCTAAGGCGTTTTCTTTTATTATAAAGGTTAAAAAGGTCTTAGTAGCAAGATGCTTTGCTATCGTTTATAAGCACATAATCTTAGGTTAAGTTTTTAGTTATAAAGCTTAATTAGGTTTTACTTAAGAGGTTTCTTATAGGCAGTGAGGGTTATTAAATATTATCTAATAAAAGCATTATTTTGTCTAGTATAAACTTTATTTTAATAAAAGACTTGCTTAAGGTTGCAGCGTAGGTTAAAGGAAACGGCATTAAATATATTGGCAGTTTACCTACTAAAATTTTTACAAAAATAATAAAAAAGGTTATTATTGCACCACTTAGGGTAGGTAGCAATTGCCCTAGCAACTGTTATATATAAGTATATTTAATTAGCGCCTAGCTATACCTTTTTATACTAGAGGCGGGCGTTAAGTAAGGGCTATATTGCCTAAAAGATTTCAATTCCTGCTAAAAGGTTGCTTAATATTAAAATAGGCTGCTGGGCATTATAAACTTAATTAGATACTAGGGTTTTTGTTTCTTTAACTAAGGGGTTGTTTAAACTGCTAAGATTGGCTATGCTGGTTTAATTTAGGTTGCTTAATCTAGGGGATAAGGATTCTTAGGATAAATATAGCGTAGTAATAGAACGTAAGGGGTAAAAAGCAAGGGGGAAATTAGGTTGTTATGTATATATGCATACGCCTAAAAATAGAGTGAAAATAAATGGGAAAGGGGTTGGAACGTAGTATAGGGTGCCCTAGGGTCGCTAACATATTTATATATATATGCGCCGTTAATGCCTTCATTGCGTAGTAAAGATGGGAAAGATCGTAAGATCTTTATAAAGGCAGAAGCACTCAATGAAGAAGTCCGCTAGTTGGTCGCTTGCTGTTATAATCTTATAGAAGGTCTTAGTATTTCTATATAGAATTAATTGTCTTTTCAAAAGTATAATATAGCACTAGACAAGCTGCCAGCGTTTATAGGGAAGTTTTAAAGTCGTTTATACGTTGTTTTACATTGTAAACACACTAAAAGAGTCGCTAGTGATAACTCCTCTTAAAGTCCCTTAGCTATTTTTAACAGTTAAAAAGAATAGCCTCTTGCTAGTAATAACTCTTTTTAAAGTTTCTTTGCAAGCCATTTATTGTTTTTTGCTAAAAGCACAAAGCTTATTGTCGTAAATGATACACCTCTTTTAGGAAACGTTGCAGCGGTTTTTAAAGCAAGATTTATTTCTTTTACCTTGCTATCTATAGTTAACTATTTAACCATTAATTAGTGTTGGTAAGTTAATCTCTATATACAAAAAGGTCTAAATAGGGGGTGAAAACAAGTGTATTGCTATAGTTGTTAATAATATCTAGCAGAAGGAACGGAAGGGAAACTATCGTCGTACGCCAAAGGGATTAGGCATACACGCGTACGGTCCCTTCCAATTGCCGTCGGGCCGTATCAGCCCAGCTAGCCATTTGGCCAGCTGGTTCCTTCTAGTGGCCATATGCCTCCGGTCCAAGGCGGACCAGGCTATTGCTATAGCTATCAACCTACAATACCTTATATCATTTTAACAAAGCTACCAACATATATAATAAAATAATCTCAGCTTCCTATATTCCTTAGCTTTAGCCTTAAATATAAATTAGCTAAATAAATAACTCACCCTATAATTAATCAGGTTTAATAACTAGCCAATCAGAGACCGATTTATCTCAAGCCAATTACAAGCTATTAAACCGCTGCTAGAAATTCCTGCCCCCTTCTTTTAAATAGCCTTACCATTCTAACGAATGGCATAGCCTTACCATTCTAACAAATGGCATTCCATAACGATTGGCTCCTATCGTATGCATGTCTCTGCGGATGGGTACATCGCCGCTATACTCTTATGATAAGGAGCTGACAACCACTTTTGGTAGTAACACTAGTGGTGGCTATGTGCATAAAGGCTGGAGGTGAGCGCCACTTGTTCTCCAGCGCAGTTGTATTCAGCGCCGAGGTCTCCCAACGACCTACGTCTAAGCGTTCTCAAATATTCTGCATCTTCTTAAGATAACGAGTTGTATATGGTTAATGGCGGACGCCGAAGTCGACATTGAAAATTTGGCAGCATACACTCACGACTTGGTTGATACAGAGGAAGACTTCCATTTCATTAGATTTGAATCTCTCCAGAGACTCAACATTGCTCATCTCCAAGTTATGTTGACGCAGATAAAAGGCAGACTATTCGGCGGACAACATGTTTATTGCGCAAAAGACGATCGTCCAATGCAGCTGCATTAGACTAACCTATATCTCGTTATATACCCCCTAGTTTATAAAGACATCTATCTACATAAACTACTCTTTCGAGAGGGTTTCTCTGCTATTTATAGCAGTTAATCTCTAGCTATAGCACATTTAAACTTAAAACCTTTATATAGTTATAAATTAATTAATAACTAAATAGGGCGCAAAAGATATAGTTAACGCTAAATGCTAACGGGGAAATGCCTAGTGTTGGCTACTAGGCTAGCAAACCAGACTTATAACTATTGCGCAAAAGACGATCGTCCAATGCAGCTGCATTGGACTAACCCATATCTCGTCACAATGTTTTGACAGGCGATCTCGAATACTTGAGACTCAAGCTTCAGCAATACAGTAAGTCGAGAACTTGGTCAAGTGCTCTCAGCATCTGCGCCAGGACTGAGTGCTGAAATACCTGGGACATTGCCGGAGCAGCTGTAGCAGTCCGTGACTACCAGTATCTCCAAGACAAGCGGGCTCTGCTGCCATGGGAAGCTCGTAGCCGCAAACTACGACTTCACAAGTACTTTTACTCAGCCTCGGAGCTCGGAGACCCGTGGGAATCGCACTACTCGTTCTTTCAAGACGACCGCCGTCACTCGACGGCGACCATTCCGGCGGATTATCTGCGCGAGGTCTTGATGAAGCATCTCCCCTCCCGCCTGACCTTCTCCCGCCAGGAGAGGCTGGCAAGGGCCAGAGAGTTCGAGGAAGGAGCCCCTCCGAAGACCGTGTCGAAGTTTGTGGACAGGCTGGCGCGTCTGATAGCAGCTTTTGCTGGTGGGGTCTTCCTCATCGTGCCCATGATCATCATGACCCTGCGCCCTTCGGAGACAAAGAGTCTGGTCACAGTCTCGGTTGCGGTGGTGGTGTTTGCATTGATTTTGTCGTTTGGGATTCAGGTTTCCAATATCGAGACGCTGGTTTCGACGGCGACGTACGCCGCTGTGTTGGTGGTCTTTGTGGGAACGAGCTCGGGAGGCAGCGGGAACTGATGCCAACATTGAAGGGGCGGATCAGTCGCGAAGGTGAAAATAGCCCGAATGATGTTTTACCCAGGCACACCGAATCAGAATATAAGCAGGCACAAATCATCAAGATCCGCGCATCATGATCCAAGATCAATCCCCTGGGAACGCCATGCCGACCCATGTTGCCTCTGTCCTTCATATTCCATGTCATATCCAGCCAGGTTACAACATTCTCATATACACCCTGTTTATTATTGATTAGGGAGAAAGAGAGAGAGAGAGAAGAGAAAAGAAGAAAAAAAAAGGGGGGGGGGATCACCAAAGCTCCGAGTACTACACCTAGCCCTATCTTTAAACTTTTGTATTAGCCTTGCAACATAACAGCGCTTGCCTCTAAGCATTGCTTCTTGATTCAATTTAATTTACCACGAAAGGAGATTGTTTTGAATTGTTCAGCTCAGAGTGTTTAAGAGCATCCACCAAAATACTCGGGACTGGCACTTTTTTTTGGAAAGAGAAAGAACAATAGTACTGACTTTGCTTCCAACGCGTTCCCATGAATGCAATTCAGCTGCAAGTTGAACAGGTGTCTCTCCAACCCGCGGCCCCGGGAAAAGTACGCGAAGGCTTACATAACCATCAAGTAGTGACAGGAACGGTCGGATTTAGGGGCTGCGTCTCCACGTTGGTGCGTCTCTTTCTTTGTGTGAACAGTGGACACCGTCCAACGCGTTTCTGCGCAAGCTTGTCAGCCTGCGCAACCTGCCTCCTCAGGGGCCATCCCACGCCTCTTCTCGCCCGGGGACAGCATCCTATGCTCGGGACATGCTCTGTAGCATGGCTACTCAGCAGAAACCCCAAGTCACATCTGCCGGCAAAGGTACTGAAGTACTTATGCTTTAGTCTCATCTGCAATCCCACACATGCTGACCAGTGTTCTCAGCAGAACGCATAGAAAGGACCATTCAAACATTGACTCCTGTCTTCCGCGGCGACCCGGTGTACACATGGTTCCTGCACCCATTCGAACTGTCTGAGCAAGCTTCGGTGCTGCCCGAGCTTCCCCGCGCCTTTTTCACACAATGCGCGCTCAACGGGGGCCGTTTCATCGAGGTGGGCGGCTTCGGCTGCTGCGGTCTTCTCATGCCGCCGGGTGCAACAGCTGAGAACCCCTGGACAATGCTCCGAGCCGGTCTCATACCCGCACTTTGGAATGTTGGTGTTGGCATTTTCAAGGTATTTCTCTCCTTCTCCTACCCTGATTTGTCCTTTTCGGACGCGTGACTCACTGGGAGCCTCCGCAGCGTGCCTTCTTTGAATACGCTCCTGCTACGGAGCGTATGATGGAGCAGGCGTTTACCAAGGAAGAACGAAAGAAGCATTGGTATGTCTTTATCATGGGCACAGCGGCGGATCGTCGTCGACAAGGGCTTGCAAGTGCTTTACTCGTGTATATGCAAGACCAAGCCAGAAATGACGGGCGGCCGATTTGGCTGGAGGCCACGACGGAGGCCTCTCGAGATCTGTACTTGAAACACGGTTTCGAGAACCACGGCGAGACCTTTCTAGGGAAAGGGAAGACTGGTCGAGATGGATTGCCGTTGAAGGGTGGTGAGGGCATCGTCATCTGGTCGATGTCATGGCGCCCCTGAACTGGCGCAAACAAGGCAAGTCACCTCAGCACATGTCTCATCCATCTGCTGTCACAACCTCCGAAGGCCTCAGGAATGTACGTGATGTTCTTTCTTGCTGAACCTCATAATAGATCATAGGCTTACTCTTGCCCTGTCTGCCTTTCAGCTAACATCCGTGGATGCAAAACGTCTACAACATATTCACTCTGCTGGCCGCCCTTTAGCGCGCAACAATGTCCCTATTGGCGATTTTGCAACCGCCGTCACGTCCTCTTCATTCCTTTCGAGGACTCTCACCCTTGCACCTCAGAAAGGCACGTTCGCGGAGACTTTACATCTAAGGGAACAGT
This sequence comes from Dendrostoma leiphaemia, assembly GCA_026120015.1. Lineage (NCBI taxonomy): Eukaryota > Fungi > Ascomycota > Sordariomycetes > Diaporthales > Erythrogloeaceae > Dendrostoma > Dendrostoma leiphaemia. The sequence goes on from JALRMF010000581.1 coordinate 10,316, forward strand.
TCAGGCAGTAAACATGATTTTCTACGTGGTTGGCCGCTGCACGGACAGGGCCTTCTGCATCTAAATAGTTGTGTCTAGGTATCTCTTTCTGTCCACATTTCTAGACGCATGCAAAAGCATCAGCGAAACAATTCAACCACCATTTCCCCCGGGTTCACCATCTAGGCAGGATGTCCAGCATCGGAGGAAGCTGATAGCTTGACTCATCACAATACCTTTGTCAACCCAGGCCCTACTTTCGCAATCCTGCTCGCCACCATGGTGACAGTCGAAGCAATCAACAAGACTGCACACCAGATCACCAGTCCCAGCCAGTTTTGATCTCCCCCCAGAATCGCCCCGGCGATCGGATTGCTGATGAGAACGCCGACACCGACCGTCGCGAGCGTCATGCCCAGTCTCGTACCGATCTTGCTCTTGTCCGCCGAGAGGCTGATGACTCCGGCGGCGGGAAGCCCCATGAAGGCCCCGGCACAGATGCCGATCAGGACGCAGTACACTATGAGACCGGGTGTGTTGCGGATCGCCAAGAGGCAGAAGGTGAGGATGGCGCTGGAGAGGGCGGCCATGGTCTGCACGTTGATGGAGCCGATCTTGTCCGCGTAGTAGCCGGGGACGGTACGGCCGAGCAGCGAGCTGGCGTTGATGATGACGAGCAAGTAATCGGAGAGGCCAGAGGAGACGTCGGTGCGGTCCAGCGAGAATAGTTGTATGTAGTATAAAATAATGTAGAGACCCATGAACCCGAAGACGAGGCCTGTGTTCAGTAACAAGTACGGTACGTCCGTGAATGCAACGCGGTCCACGACGCTCCATGATGCTGCTGGGGATGCCTTGGACTTCATCAGCAAGGCGGGACCAACGGTGGTCCCGAGAAGGATGAAGCCCAGGACGCGAGCCGTCCAGTCAAAGCCGATGCGGGGCTGAAGCTGGCTGAAGACAATGGGATAGATGACGCCTCCTGCGAAGCGAATATGTCAACATGCTACTTTTCAGTACGCAACGCTAAGAAGTTCAGCCTACGAACCAAGAGCAGCGCCCAGAGAAGAGACGCCCATAGCCAATGCTGTGCGCTTGTGGAAGTACTGAGAGACAACTGCCGGCGCGGGCAGGTAGAGATTCCCGAAGCCAAGGCCCGTCATCACGGCCTGGGTCAGAAAGACTTGCCAGTACTGGCTGGTGACGCTGACGAGCTCCATGCCCAGGACGACCAAGACGAGGCCGGTCAACAGCAAGGCGCGGAGGTGCCCGGCGTCAAACACTGGCCCGGTGACGACCGAGACCAGAAAGAGGAGGAAGGCCTGCGTGGATCCGATCCATGCGATGGCGGACGACGAATAGGAGCTGAGACGGTCGAGCTGGTAGTAGGTCTGAAAGACGCCATACGCATTCATCATGCCCCTGGGCCAGACGGAACAAGCACAAGCATTAGCAGAAGTCTGGAGTGAAACTAGGAGGTTGGTGAGTTCCCAGACACTCACCAGGTGTTCAGATTTAAGAAAAAAGCTCCCAAGACCTGCAGCCATGCGAACAGGTCCTCTTTCGGAGGCGGAGGATGCTGATCATCCGACGTGTGTTGGGGTTCAGCAGTCTTTTCCGGGACCTCGTACGCAGCATCGTCGTCGGTGATGGCGGCGGTCGAATCCGTAGATTCCACGGCCGCGGAGAAGCCATCTGCCCCCTCCTTGTGCATCTCGTACCTGGGGCAGTCCAGATTGGTATTTGATGTCACAGTCCGGTGGCCTTGGCCAAAAGCACTGAGAGCTTGGCCGCTCCGTTAATAGGAAGCACTCAACTTCAACTAGGCTCGTCGCCGAAAGTACCTAGTTGAGAACAAGAAGGAAAGAATTGGCCGTTGGCTGGTTTGGCGGTTTAAGTCGGTCCAAATACCGTAAGCAGTCTGCCAGTCAGCAGCCAGGCGACGAGGCATCCCTGTTAGTGACTACCCAAGGGCCTGTAGACCCCTAGACCCCCCGTCATGGTGGGGTCTGGCAAACCCCGTTCGCCATTCGCCCACCTGCTGTCACCTCCGACTCCTGGAAATCTTGACAACTTGAAGTCGGCTTGACAAGCCTACAGTGGGGGGACAAAAATACCGAACTCGCAAATGTTACCATACAAAACCCACTAATCTCAACCACTTTCATAAATAAATTCCAGCATCAATAAGCAAGATATAAATTCGAAAAAAGCTTGATAAAGAAGTTTAAGATTAATGTATTACATAGTTAATTATAGTATATTTTAAAAAGTAAGTTTTTAAGACATTGTAAATTAAACATAGTAAGTTTTATAGATATTAAAATTTCTTAGCATTTACAGTAGGTACTCCCTTATAACTACTTGCAATAGTGCATTGCAACAGCGCTTATACACTATAATAAGCGCTAACTTATAGCGCATAAAATAAATGCACTAACAGCTTAAGTTTTAAAACTATAAAATTATAGGTTTATAGCTGAAAGGAAGGACCGGGCCTACGTTTGTCCGGCTAGAGGACCGGTCCGCCGCAGACTAGCGCTAGCCGGCTACAGCTAGTGCAGAACAAAGGGGGACATAAGCCACCTTTCGTAGCCTCGTCCCCCAACGTAAATAGCCTCTCTTTCTTCCAACAACCACCAACTATAAATTAACTACATAACTAATAAGTGCACAATTCCACCAAGTAAAACCCTACTAACACTAATCAGTAGTTAAATTAGTTAACTATAAACGGCAAGGTAAAAGAGACAGTTTACCTCTAAAGCAGTCCGCTAACGGCACACACGTTAAAATCTCATAAGAAAAGGTACTATACTAATCCTTATAACTAGCTTTTATTTATACGTTATGCTTGCTAGGCGTCCTTAACGCAGAATAATATTACAAACAGCTTTACAACCCTTTTAATAATTATACTTGGCAATACATATATTATTATCTTCGTTACGCTTTGAAAACTAGTCTTTTCCACAATAATAACAACTTTCCTAAATCTTACAATCTTTCCCCATTATATAATCAAAATGCATTCGCTAAAACTTAAAAGATTACACTTTATTACCCCAGCAACCACCCCGCTATTTACCCCGCCATTCACCTATTTATACAAAAAACCCCTCTAAAAGCAAATAAAACACGCAAGCTAAGTTTCCCTAATATTGCTTTCTTTTGCATAGTTTTATTTTATACCTTTTAGCAATAGTCTACTAATATACTAAACTCCTTTTTAATTAACTAACAACCTTTTTTACTTTTTTATACAATTATTAACAATGGCAAACAATAAAAAGTCTACCCAAAGGTTAGTCTCTGCCCCTAGCAACTTTACACACAAAAACCTTATAAAAAAAAGCTAAATCGATAAGATTAATTAGTCTATTATCAATCTAACCCTTTAGTTTGCCCCCCTTATAATAAACTTAACTAACGCACACCTAACAACCTTAGTTACAAAAGCAATATGCAACTATACTACTAAAAAGCTCTACAACAATAACCTCCTTTATGCTTTTTAAGAGAAATTCAATAAGTAAACTAAAGAAATATTTAACACAGTTAACTAAAGTTTTTATCACAAGTTAAAAAGACTTCTCTGCAAACAAAAAGTCTATACTAAAAAGAAGAAAAGTAAAATAAAACAATAGTTTATAACCCTCTTTGCAATAAAAAACCTACCCCTTTAAAATAAAAAAAAGCTTAAGGCAACTACCTTTAAGCCTAACACCTATTTATTATTGCAACCATTTAAGGCAGCAAAAGCTCTCTTAATAAAGTTTGTTAAAAAAGCAATAAGATTACAATAATAACTTTCTCCCTTACCAAACTAACTTTTCCTTCTTCCCCCTTAATTAAATTAACCTACTCTTTAAACTTACAACCACCTCCCTTAACTACAATAGCCTCTCTATCTCAACTAAGCAATTATATTATTACTTATATAAGAGAAAGAAAATACTAGGGGATATAATAAACCAGCATATTAACGCAAATCTTTTAACTTGCTTAAGGAACCTATTTGTATACGTATATAATAAAATTAATTATATCTAGCAATAAACGCACCCCTACCCTAAACCCCTCCCCTAAAGTATAACCTATACAAAACTCTCCCCCTTTATCCCACTAAAAACAACCCAATCAACTCTAATCTATCTTTTTTATTTATAAAGATATAAGATTGCAAGAAAGCATACATAGGTAAACTATATAATTTGTTAGATAACAAAGTGCAAATCTTCTTTAACATTTGCTAACACACAAACATCGCCGCTAAGCAATTCCACGCTATATTTCCTTATACTCTTATAAATTAGGCTAAAACTTATTATATTTACTATATTAAATAGCAAAATAGCTTTGCAATAATATACTAAAAGATTAAAAAGCACTTTAATACAAAAGTAAACTATTACCACTACTACACCAATTAAACCTTTACAACGTTCGCTAAAATAAGGCTATGGCTACTCAAGAAAAGCCTTCATAAAGTGCTCTAAGCTCTGCTTAATAAGCTACAGCTATACCAATGCGCCTTTAGCCCTAATTTCAAAGATAAAAAAGCCCTAAGGACCATAGTAATCTAAGCATGCCACAGGGTATACAAACTTAAGCACACTCTTTTCAAGCCAATAAAAAAGTATAAGAAATTATTTTTAAACCTATATTCATCAGTTAAAACCCACCTTAATTATCTTTCTCCCTACCAAATAATTACCAACAAACTAAACAAAAAGCCTTATAACCAATACTATTTAAACTGCCATTACAACAATAACCACAGCTAAAGCTCCTTCCGTAGTAAAAAAGGCTTCCGTCCACGTAGTAGCTACTACAGCAGCGGCCATAGCAACAGCTGCGACTTTAGCAACTACAACCACAGCAACTGCGGTTAAAGTAACTATTATAGCAACTAAAAGAAAAAGTATTATATTTATAGTAAAAAAGGTTGCTAATTAACTAAATACTTAGATAATAAATGCCGCTAAGCAAAAGATTAATATATTACCTAGTATAAGTTTATAAGCACGTTAGCAAACAAGTTCATAGTCTTCCTAGCAAACTACAAAAAACACAACCTTAACTAGCAATGGTTATAAAATAACAATAATTATAAAAACTTTGGTAAAGATAACAAAGACAGCGCCGCCATTACCCAATACCTTATAAACCAAGCGTTTCTATACTATATAACAAATAACAATGCCTTTAGCCTCTCTAAAGCAAATACTTTAGCTACGCAGTTCCTCATTAAGGACCGCTATTCTAAACTCTGTTTTCAAAGCGTTCTTTCTAATATAAGTGCTGCAAAAGTGTCAACTGCTAGCAAAAAATAATATATAGCCTTCTAACGTAAAAACTTATCCCTTTAGATTAATAAAGCGGCCGCTAGCTAAGCCTTTATTAAATTTAGTAAAAAATCAACAATAATATTAATTAGCACTATCTCTCTCTATACACCTATTAAAAGAATTACTTTCTACGTTTTTAAAACCCCTATACCTTTTCTTCTCTGCCTCGCTAATATAAACTATTTAAGAGTATATTTTAACAATACTATAAATAAGTTAATCAAGGGCAATAAAGCTTTTTTAATAGTCTGCAAGTAGGGCTACCTATAGTTTTTTTTAAGCAAAACGAAATAAGCAAAAGCCTTTCTCTTAAAAGCTGAGTTACGATAGCTTTATCATCATTTTAGCCATTTAGCAATAAGTTAACTATACTAAATGCTAACAAAGGCAGGGCACAATAATATTAACAAAAAAGCATTGCAATTAATTAAAAAGTTTTGCTACTACTGCTAGATAAATAGCTTAGCGCTATAACAATTTAAGTTTACATTATATAACAATTATAATTTCAATTATAAGATCTTAATTAACGTAATATATTTAAACGGCCGTCCCATTCTTTATATCGTTAATGCCTCTACAGCTTTCCAAAGCGCACGTTTCCTTTCATCTATATTAGCCAAAGTTACATAGAAAACCCTACGCCAACTTTAAATTAACACCTACCAAAGCCCGCTAAACATCATTACACACAACGCTAGCATAAACTTTGCTTTAACAAAGTTTAAAAACAAGGCTAGGCTAATAAGGGTCATATGCAAACAAGTGCTTATAAAAATACACTAATTAATAAGTAAACTAAAGAGATATTATAGCTCCCTCTGCTAAGCATTTAAAATTTTATACGCTAAACTAGCTAGCACTACATCTAACAATACTATTTTACAAATAGCCGTTAAAGCCGTTAATAATACAGCAAAACCTAATAACTTAATGCCTATACTTTTAGTCTTTAGCGTCTACCCTCAAATTACAATAAACTCTCTTTTATCACCTTTAACCCTTAAGCAGGCAAAGGCTATTTAAAAAGCTATAAAGGCTCTTTACAAAGCATTAGCCAAGCGCTAAGTAAATAATGCCCTTAACATTAAAAATAGTCTTACAACAAATATAATACTATCTTTTTCCCTAAAAAGCAAAGTATATATATAGCAAGAAAAAGAAGGGTGGCAAGGCTCTTATAAAATTATAGCCATTAATAGTTACAATGTTACTTTAAACATAGTTAACAAACTTATCATCTTTTAATCTACCCTCCTCTAACCATACTATTAAAACTATACAAACCCTAACCTTCCTTTTTTCCCTTAAAATAAAAACAACAAAGCTATCAATAATAACGCTAAAGCTGCCGCTAATAAAAAGATAGCGCTTATGCTGCCCTAGCTATATAAGCAAAAATAGCTACTAAGCTTTAAAAACAAACTAAAGGAGAAGATTGCCGCCTACATTACTGCTATTGCTTATATTATAAAAAAGAAGAAAAGTAACTATAAACTAGCTATTAAGCTATAGAATAATAGCATTATTACAGCGCTAAAACCCCTATTTAAAGAGTTTAACATACGTAAGGTAAAAGACCTTATTAGCTGGGGCATCTTTAGCTTTAAGCAATATAATAAGGCTAAACATAGCGGCTACTATATATTTAAATCTTATATCGTTTAGAAAGTTAAAAGCAAAACCTTTAAGCCCTACAAAAAGTTTCGCCTTATTATCTAAAGCTATAACAATACAGCCAAAGAAGCTATCCTTACATAATTGCCTATAATTTAGCGTATAAGCCAGCGTTTGCTTTTTGCCTTAGCACTTTTATTTTTAGGTTAAAAAATAACGCTTTTACTTTATAATATTACGCAAGCCTACCTATAGTTACAAACAAAACTATTTTATACCATTTTAGCTGTTGTTTTAATTAAACTAAAACATAAGTACCTTGCTAAAATAATTATTTAGGTAATTAAACTGCTATATAGCATTGCTAAAGCAAGAGTATATTAATTTGCAACATACTAAGGCTACCACTAAAAAAAGCTAGGCATAAAAACGTTAACCTATAACTTATATCTTTTAATTATAAAGGGGCTACTATCGTCGTTTAGTTTAATAAGCATGCAAATAAACAATACTTTAATTTTAGCAACAACCTTTTTTACAGCTGCTAAAGATAAAAAGCTAAAGAAGGCTAAGTTTTAAGCAAAACCTAAAATACTGCTAATAGCAGAGATACCTCTTAAGTTTAATAGCGCTAAATTATTACTTAACAGCAATAATCTTCTTTTACAATAAAAAGGTTAAAGTATAAAGATTATTATCATTAACGCTAAGTTTTTAAACTATGCTTAATATTACCTAGAATAAAAAGCCTAAAATGCTTATATTGCCTTAATCTATTAGCCAAAAGCAACATTTAACCTTTTTACTACTGCCTAAACTTTAGACCCTAGCAAAGCTAAGTATGCTACGCTAAATAAGCATTTTGCCTAGCAAGCAAGCAATCTCTAACAAAGCCTATAATATATGCTTTTTAACCTCTTAACCGCTAAACTTTTTATATTTATAAACAGCTTATTTGCAAACAATAAAGATTTAAGCTTTTAAATTAAATTTATATTTATCTTTGCAAACAAAGTTATTTACATAGACAACTAATTTATAATTTAAAGCAACCTTATCTACTAAAGCTCTACTAAGTGCAAAAAAATCACTTAAAGCATTTTAGCATTAAAAATCTACAGCATAATTAACAATTTTAACATTAGACTAGCAATTGCAACAATAGTTTAATTAATTATAAACTAACTTAGTCTTTTACCCATTTCCCTTATTATATATATAGATTTATATTTATTATATAAATGCCTTATTAAGCTTAGTATAACAAAAAAAAAGCGTCTAATAATTAACATAATAGCACTTCATTAATTATATAAACAGCAAAAGATCTCAGAAATTAAATAGATTAATAAAAATAACAACCCAGCTAACGCTATAATTAAAGCGTCGCCTAATTAAGCTTTAAAATAGCTTATTAATAACAACTAACTAGCTATATAAATAAAAAGATTTATAAAGAGAGCTACAGACTAAAGTAACAAAAGGAGAAAAGAGAGAGAGGATAGAAAAAAGAAGCATACACGTATACAGCTAACCCCGTTAGGCAAGCAATTGCCTCTTTAGACATTTCTATACAACGGTAGAAGAAAGTATACAATTGTACAGCTAGCAAAAGAAAAAAACTGCTAGTATAGGTTTATAGCTAGAAAAAAAGACCGGGCCTACGTTTGTCCAGCTAGAGGACCAGTCCGCCGCGGACCGGCGCTAGCTAGCTACGGCTAATGCGAAACGAAGAGGGACATAAGCTACCTTCTATAGCCTCGTCCCCCAATGTAAATAGCCTCCCTTCCTTCCAACAACCACCAACTATAAATCAACTATATAACCAACAAGTGCATGATTCCACCAAGTGAGACCCTACCAACAAAAATTTATTATAATAAAATTAAAAACATTTATTTTTAAAAAGTAAATTGGTAAATCTAATAAGATTTCTATAAAAAGTATTATAATTTTATTACATAACTTTTTATATAATAAATGACTGGGAATATATGGTTGAAAATTAAAGTTTTGTATGGGAAAATGGCAAAGTTCGGTTATTTTGTCCACCGACTGTAGCAAGAGCAATGCCCTTGTGTTTTCTTGTCCCCCCCCCCCTAACATTTCTGTAGAAAATGTGGAAAGACAAAATAAGTTTGATCAATGCAGCGTGTGGCATCTGGATCGGCCCCAAATGGGGCCCCATTTACTCTTTACTTTGGCCACATTCTCAAGTGGTTATCTAGCATTTTTCTTGTCTAATACATGAGGACCTAGGTACAGCATCTACTAGGCTTGGAAACCAGCGGCGGAAATATTCAGCCGCCTACAGTAGATCAGCATGATGATATGCATGCAGTATCTAAATACCTAGGTACGGACTCATACAAAGTTCTGGATGTTGATCTATGATGATTATTCTTACAGCGCAGCTGGCTGCCCTCTCCTGGCTTCGACAGCGGGCCCCATTTCGAACTCATCGATCTCGCGGCTGTCTGTCTTACCGCTCTTATCGCTCCGGACGTCTGCGTACCTCGCGTACATCGCAGACACCGGCAGCTCAAGCTCCGGCATCCCGTTGTTCTTGTTGGTTACTTGCTGCCACATGCCATAGCTGTTTTGCGTGGGGTACTCTTTGGAACGGTCCCAGCCCGACCCATTTCCCTTTCTGGCAAAAATCGGTCGGAGGGTTGGAATCGACACGCATATAAGTACGAAATATGCCTCCAGGCTGTATTGGTGTCAACATGGTTAGCATAATTCAGCTTGGGGAACATTGTCTTCTTTGCACTTACGTCCACCAGATTGCAAGGTCGGCCATTCCATCTGAGCAAGCATCGGAATGTTAGTGAGGCTGTGGGAAACAGGTCGTTCACGTGTGGTGGCACGTACATGTGAGATCGTCCGTCTGGCCGATGGCTTCCAGCTGGACTGTTTTGATGATAGATGCAATCATAGCACTAGCAAGACATGTCAGCGGTTGGTTGTCCCCAGTCATCTTGGAGAGGGCCCTCGCTTACAAGATACCCAGACCCATCATGAAGCTCAAGACTAACTTCTGCTTCCGGCTCATGTTCATGTTCCAGAAGAGACTGGCAGGGAAGACCGCGAGCGTGAGGTCCACCAGCGAGCAGACAGCTAGAACGTCATCAGCTGTGGGGAAGCCCCCTCGGCACAGATAGGGACGGGAGTTGTGCTTACACCCCTGGAAGAAACCCGTGTATTCCTGGACACGCACGTCCCAGCAGTGACCCTCGACGCTATGGTCCCAGAACTTCTGTATCGGCTGGCACTGGGACATGCTGATGATGACGGTCCCGACATCGACGACAAACTGGATGGCGATGATGGCCCACAGGAACCTGCGGCGGGCCGCGGTCGGGGTGACGATCCCGAGCAGCAGGTAGGCGTACGAGATGCGGCCGAAGCCGGGGCACATGATGGAGAAGATCTCGCACAGGTAGACCCATTTGATCGAGTTCATCTCGTGGACGGCGTCGAGATCTTGCACGTGCTGCCCGAGGCCCCACGACACGCTGATCGAGACGAAGACGCTGTCGCCAAGCCCGAGGGCCTACAGCAGGGCGGTATGGGTTAGTAACTATGTGAAACCGGGCATCTTAGGTCACTCGGACAATGTACTAACGAGAGTAAATAGGATGATCCAGTCATCCAGAGAGAGTCTTTTGGTGATGTTTCTACGTACGTAGAAACGCGCTGCGACGATGACGATGGCGATGAAGCCGAAGACCCAGGCCACAGTGACGAGCGCCGGCCCAAGATTGTGTTCAGCAAGAGTACCCATGATTCTTGGGTCGTGTACGATATTGTCAGCACAAGTCGAAAGGCAAAAGCGAGATGTGGACCTCGAGGCCCTCAGTAGGCTGTCATAGAGCAATGACGAGAACTTGATTATTCAACACTAGGAGACTGTTGGAAAGCAGTGGGGGTCAGTTGAAGAAGGGCAATCTTCAGAAGCTCGCCACGGACTCCGAGCTCCTCGAGAACACCTCATAACCGGCGCCAGGCAGAAGCGTTGGTCCTCTGATCTTCGTTACCCATCAGAGTTCCGGTGCATGAGATCCTTCTCAGCCCCCAACTCTGCCATTGGATACTACCTGACGGCGTAGTCATCGACTCAAAAGCAGCATCGTCCGAGGTTGTCAGCACTACCTATAGATCTTAAGACGTTTCTGGAAAGCCGTGGGCAAACTTCGGCAAGCGGGTGTATAGCCAATTAATCAACCGCCTCTTGAATGAGCAATGTGTACAAACCATGAGCACTGCACCTGATCTCCACCTTACCAGCCAGCGGCGGCAGAAATATTATTGTACTGTGCGTTACTTCGAATAGCTGGGGGCTGTCACACGGGTTGATATCCCCTTTTTTTTTTTTTTCGTAGTGTGTAGACTAGGGTACTCGATACAAGCGGGTGAAGAGATTTTCATATACCCAGAACCCCTAATCTACCCTTGAATAGCCGGTTTATAGGTTTATCTGCAAAGGCCCTTGCTGGCCGTTTAACATACCCTCTTAGAGGTGCTCTTATAATAAGAGAACCTTTAAATAGCTTTATAATTAGCTTAAAATCTTGCTGTTAATATTATATATAATATTTACTTAAGCGGTTGCTTATAGAGGGGGTTGCACTCTGTACATAAACTACCTTTAAAGCACGTTGCTTTATTAATATAGTTGTATATAAATATACATTTTAATAAGTGAATTTTTCCTTTTTTTTTATCTTTAATAATAAAAACAGCAGCAATTATAATAGCAGCAGCTATAGCAATAATAATAACAATAATAATAATAAGTTATAACCCTTTTTTAACATAATTAAATATTAATAAATATAATGCTTTTTATTTTAAATAAAAACTTTGCAGCTTTTAAAGCTATATTTAGCGTAAGCGTAGTAGGCAAGCATGCTGCGCTTTTTATATACCCCTTTTCTGCCCTGCCTTAGTCTGCCTCTCTTATAAAAATTATAGCTAAAAAGATATAGTAGCTTTATTATTATTTTTTTAATTTATCTTTTAATTTAGCGTTATATAAAACCCCTTTTAGTCTTTATAAGCTAGCTACCTACGTATTATTTACTTATCATTGGCAAATAACAATATTAATATTAATAATAATAATAAT